>SWKU01000080.1:0-11867 GCA_011058905.1 Curvularia kusanoi
CGCAAATTACAGAAAAGAAAGTGTATTTAGAAGGGTAGAGACCTGTTAAAGGAGGAGGCAGAGGACTTAATAGCCTAACGCGACGTTAGGGCGCAGGTTAAAGGGGAGAGTTGTGAGGGTAGGGTTTAAATAGGTACAGGGAAGAGGGCTAAAGGGCACTGTAGGCTCTACAGAGAGACCAGTCACAATTCGCGCACGTGTAAGAAAGATGTAGTAGAGGCTAGCGATTAATATTCTGTACTGTAAGCTACAGTACAGCGTTGTGGTGTTGTATTATTGCAGTTAATAGGCCCAACAGCTTGTTAGGGTAGCGCGCTCGCCTAGCCAGCGCGCTTGCTATGCACTCACGTTATAATAATTATTCTTATTAAGAATACAAAGATTAACCTTATTTTAAAAAGTCCTCTAATCTAAAGAAAGAATAAGTTAATAATACTAGAATAGAAAAGTAAATTCTAGCTACTTCTGTTAGTACTAGTACTAAGAATAAATCTAGTATATATTATGTTCTAAACTTAAGAGCTACTATATATACCTACTAGATTGAAGGAATTATTTACTAGTATTAAACTTACTGATATTTCCATTAAGTAGAGTAATAGTAGTAAAGTTATAGAAGTAGAATATATAAAAGAAATAAGTATTTTATTTACTAGTACTAAGGAACTAGTTAAATTAACAAATATACTTTATTTTCCTACTTTAAGAAATAATTTGCTTAGTTAAAGTAAGATTACTCTTAAGAATTATAGTCTTTTTTTTAATAGAAATAGCTATTATATCTATATAGCTACTTAAGACTTCTTAGCTAAAAGAATCGATAAGTAAGAAGTTAGTTAATTTAGTACTAAAGTTACTAATGATTACGTACGAAATAATAGTAAAACCCTATTAGATTAAATACTATAAGAGAGTAAGACTTTTTTATAAAAGAAAAATATCTAAATCTAGATTTAAGTAATTCTAGTAACTCTAGTAACTCTAGTAACTCTAGTGATTCTAGTAGTTCTTCTACTTCTAGTAATAAAAAGAATTTTTGTAGTCAAAATACTAGTAATTCTATAGGACTAGTTTATAAAAGATAAAAGTATATTAGTTTAGATACTATAAAAATTCATTAATTATACTAGGGAAGCTATTATTCAAATTAAAAGTATAGATACTACTTCTATTGGTTTTAATAACTAAATTACTTATATATAATTTTAAGTAAGAAAATGTTTTAACAAAGCTAGTACTATAATTAAAGGTTTCCAAAATCTATTGTATAGAATTAGTAGGCTATTTTAGGCCTAAAACCTTTAGAAGACTTTAGTACTATATTACTTTTAAGAATAGCTAAACTAAGTAATTAGTAAAAAAACTACTAGAAATAAGAAAACGTATAGCAGAAGTAATTAAAGATAACATTATGGAACTAGAACTAAAAGTCTTGAATAACCTTCGTAATTCTACTTTTTTAGACTTAAGTATTAGTAACCTAGATTTTAGTCTCAATTATACTATAAGTACTAAGAGGCCTTTTAGTAATACTAAAGTTGAAGAATTATAATTAGATAATAAATTTATATCTAAATATTTAGATAATTACCTAAGTACTAAAAGTATTAAAACTTAATATTCTACTCTTTATATACCAAAGTAAAATAGCGTAGTAGAGATAATTTATAGAGTAAGAGCTTTTTTCTATAATAAGTGATTTACCTAAATACTTATACAGTAAAGCTATGTTAATAGGTACTTACCTATATTATAGAACCTTTAAGAGTTGTATAAGTTTCATAAATTTTTATTATCTATAATATAAAGAAATACCTAATTTAACTAATTTTAGAGTATTTTATTCTCTTACCTACGATGAAAAACCTACAAGTTTTGAAAAACTAGATCTTAAAGCTACTTTTTATAACTTAACAGTTTTTATAGGTAATAATATATCTAAGGCTTATAAGATTAAATGTAATAAAGTTACTACTTCTAGAGATTATATAATTATGGAGAATTACTTTCATAAGCTTGGTAATTAGTTCAATGTAGTAAAAGCTACTAGTAATTCACAATTAGGTAATTAGAATAAGTCTAGTACTTTATAAAAGTTCTTTACTTTAAAAAAGTTTTATACTTTAACAAAGTCTAATACTTTAAATAAATCTAGTACTTTACATGATTCTATTACTAGTAAGTTATCTATTATCTAAAATAATTCAAAAATAATTCTTTCAATTACTCTTTATAGGAAAATTACTTATAAGATTCTTCTAGAAATAGGTTTAAAGTACTTACTTTAATACAATTTTATACATTCTTTAGAGATAAATTAGCATTTAATAATAGTATTTTAATAGAGGTTTCTAATGCTTTGCTTATAAGGAAAGTAGTTTAAATTACTATTCTAGAATAGAATTCTAGACTAGATTAGAATTCTCTTTATACTAGAAGTATTCTAGAATATTTTTCAGTCACTAGTAACAGTAGTAATAATCTAGAAGACTCTAAAACTTATTAAGAAGTATAACTTAGATATAACTAGAATTATCATTTAGAAGCTATAGAGCTAGAAGTAAATAATTATATTAGAGTAATACTTAGGCTTTTAAACTTGAACCTTATAGAGCTTCTATAATAAAAGAATTCCATCCCTAAATAAAGAAGATAAGGCTAGTACTAGTGTTTAGAGATATATAGCTTTATATATTACTTTAGAAATTCTATAATAATACAATATTAATTATTTAGAAACTTTCATCTCCACTTCTAAGCTTAGCTTAGTTAAACAATTACTAAGTACTTTACCTTCTTAGACTAGAGAATACCTATATAAAAAATTAAAAAAGCCTTACTTAATATAGAAAGAAATGTTAGTAATCTTGATCTATAACTACTTATAAGTTTAAAAAAGTATATAACGCTTTGTACGGCTAAATAGCGCACCCTACTAAAATAGCGCACTTTGTTAACTATCTACCTTTGCACCTTAATATCTTAACAATACAACAAGCAATTCAGACGTGTAATAGCTTAGATTAATCTTCTATCTCTGCTACGTCTTTCTAGCGCAGGTGTACTTGTTATACCCTGTTGTGCTACACGTCTTACAGTAACGTTTAACTTTACTACTACTACCTACCTGCGCACTACCCTCTTGTGCCTTAGCCTTAGCGTCTATCTCTTTTAGTATTTTCTCTACCTCTACCTATAAGAGAGTCCTACTTTCCTAGATCTGCTTCTTTTTATGCTTCTTACGCTTAGAAGTAGCCTTATTTACCTACTTAAGCTTAGCTATCCTTGCTTTAAGCAGCGTGTGTAAATAGTCCCTTTTTACAGACCCCCTTTTAACCTGCAGAACTATCTTAATAATTAAGTTAGGAGAGGAACTCTTATATTCTCTTATCGTCTTAATTATTAGCGTTGTCTAGCTGTTAATTTTAATCGCGTTGGTTGGTGTTTTAGGTTGCTAGTTAGTAGGTTTAGGTAGAGGTGGTGTTAGCATACAAGGCTTAACTTTAAGCCTTAACAGCACCACCTCTAGGTTAAGTAGAACTAAGCTAGTTGCTTTAAAGCTTAATAAGATGTTGCTCTTTAAGATTGCCTTGTTGTATACTAGTTAAAACATTACTAAGAAGGTCTTTTTATCTATATAGGTAATATAACTGTCTACTAAGCTTTTAATTTCCTTCTTATACGCCTGCTTTAGAGGGGCAAAACAACTAACGTTAAGTAGCTGTAGGATGTTAGAGGCGTGTAGAGGCATATAGAAAGCAATAATCTTACTTTCCTTATAGAGATTCTAGAATTTAAGCAACTTATAGCTCTTATAGCTATTAATAATTAGTAGCTAATAGCTACCTACAGTAGCAGCCTTTGTGTGCTAGATAAAGTGCTTTAGCTAGGTAAGGCTAAGCTTATTTAAGGTCCAGCCGTTCTTACTAACCCTAATCCTCTAATCTTTTAGGTTGTTAACATACTAGGCCTTATTGTAGTGCTTTGCTTTAAGGATAAAGAAGGGTAGGATAGACTAGCCTAACACGTTAATACAAGCAATTAACGTTATCTACTTACAATTACTAGGCTAGACGCTAAGTAGCGCAAGACGTCTCTTAGAAGTAGTTACTACCTTAACTAACCCTCTAACGCCTATCTAGAAGCTAGTCTTATTAAAGTTGTAGGTATTTTAGTCTAGGATACTATACTTAGCTTTAAAGTTATATATAAGGTTAAACTAGGGACTAATAATAGCTAGATTACTACACAAGACTCTCTAGTAATCCCTTAGTCTAGATATCTAAGACTTAATCTTAGGTTTCTATCTAATAAACCTATAGACCTAGTGTTCTCTAACCTTGCCTACACTGCAAGTAGCTAGCAGTTAATTACCTATCTCTTGCATATAGGTAAGCGTAGGGTTAAAACCTTACGCGTTAAGCTTCCTTATATATTAGATAAGTACCTCCTCTTCTTGCCTTATAAGCTTACACGCGTTAAAGTAGACAACGCGTTAATAAGCTAGTTTAGTGCGTTGCCTTTAAAGGGTAGTTTCAGGCACGTTGTAGACAGCAGCAGCGCGTTACTAGCTTAGATTCACGTTAGATTTTATAGCTTTAATAGCAAAGTTAATCCTCTCTTTATAGAGAAGCAATTCAAGATTAATTTATTGCAATATTATTAGTAGTAGTTAAAAGTAGTAAGGTCTTAGCAAGGTGCGCTATTTTAGTAGGGTGCGTATTTAGCCGTACAAAGCGTTACTTCTAAATTTTATCAAGGATAAAATCTTTATTAATTATAGAAATAATAATATAAAAAATTAAGATATATCTAATATTATTTAAAGATTAAAGTAAGTATTCTATAGCTTAAGATAAGCTAGTAAGTAGTAGTAATAATTTCTTAGTAGAAGACTAGAAGAAATAGAGTTTTAAGTAATTAAGCTAATTACTAGTATTTTAATAAACATTATTTAGCCTCTTATACTAGCTAAAAATATAAACAATATACTTATAATTAATATAAATTTAAATTTAGTAGATAATCTATACAAAACTCTTAGTACGAATTCTAAGTTAGAAATAACTAACTTAAGAAATTTAAGGAACTCTTAAATATAGAAATAAAAAGAAATAGGTTTAAAAAACTATTATTATAATATAATATTCTTTTATAACAAAAGTACTATCTAAGTTTAAAGAGCTTAATAATAGGCTTAAATCTATTCTACTACTTATAAGTTTTAAACTTAAGGAATATTAGTAACGTAAGTGCATAGCGAGTAACGCAGATAAGCAAGTAACGCGTCCTAACAAATTGCTAGGCCTACCAACCTTTAAACCTTAATAGATTAACTACAACCCCTTAAATTACTTTTAAATAAAGAGAGAATTAATCTTACACTTTAAGTAATTAAGAAATCTTAAGAACTAAGCATATAACGTACTACTATAGTTTATAATGTATAGAGGTATTACAGAGCAGATAAGAGCTTGTTTAGGTAATTAATAGATTAGACTACTATCCTACTAAGAATTAGGTAGAGAAGGTATATATAGGGAGCACTAGAGTATAGATCTGCTAGCGCTGTCCTAGCTAGGGGATTACATAACTATGTGCTAGTGTGCTCCCTACTCTATAGGGCTTACCTAATAGTAGGCTCAGGTGCTCTAGGCTTACCTTAGGTATATATAGGATGCTCTGCTGCAACACAAGGTTTTAGAGGCAACTCTCTGCTACTAACGCGCTAGAACACAATTAACACGTAATACCTACCCTAAATTATTAATATAAGGTTCTAGTTATAGGCAATAGTACTTGCTTTACACTAGGAATAATAGTAGAAGGATAGCTTAGTTGTATATTTACAATAATACTTATCGTGCCTAAAGCGCGCCTACAGCACTAGTTTTCTGCTACACGCTTGCCCTTAGTACTAATACTAGATAGGCTAGCGTTAAGATACAACAACACTAAAGTTAACTACACAATATCTATTACAGAACCTCCCCTTCTAGCTGCAGTCCCTAGCAGCAATACTAGGCCTTAATAAAAACCTTACCCTATAAATAAAGAAAAGAGCGTCCTTTAGCATTGTGCGTTACGTGCACAATAGTTACGCTCTACGCTAAGATTTTTCCCTTTTACTATTTAAGTAAAGTTTTGCTATAATATTATACTTTATTATTATTTATTATTACTACAAGATTTAGCCTATACTCTAGTAATAGTTATAGCTGTACGTTTGTAGAAGTTGCAAACTGTTTTATACCTTCTCTTTAACACTAACACGCACTCTCTACGCACCTTAGTTACAGTCTCTTTACCTACTAATATAGTCTACTACCTACTTCCTAAATTTATTAAGAAGCCGTATATGCGTAAGTAACTACTCTATAGGTAGAACACAGCTTAATAGCAGGAAGACGCAGATACAGATTATAAAACCTACACCTACTATACGCAGATAATTGCTAACTAGGAAAGGAGGTGTAGTAAGCCTTAACACTGCTATTGTAGGAAGTGTGCTAATAGCAATTGTAGTAGCTACACTTTAGTAAGTCTAAAATCCTGCTACGTACGTTCTACGTGCGCTATAGCTAATCTTTATAGCATCCTTACTAGTTTAACGCGCGCTGCAACTATCTTTACTAGCTTTAGGCTAGGTATAATACTGCTATACGTGCTGCTGCAACCCCTAGGACTAATCTCTAAGTACGCGCTGCAGGCGTTAAGCTTATATATTGCTAGTGCTAATTTAATTTAGAGCTTGCAAGCACCTGCTACATTGCAGCCTACACTAGTACCCTTTTAGGCGTGCCTACCTAGGTTCCTACTACTTCTCCTTAATTTCTAAGCTTAATCCTAGTTAAGCAGCGCTACTAGGCTACTACCTTAGAGAATCTTGTTGTGCACGTGTACTATATTGTAAGTACACCCCTTAAGCGCAAGTAGGGCGTATGCTAATATCTTATCCTAGGGCAATCTTCTAGAGGAATTACTAGGTAAGAGTAGTAAGCCTCCCTAGAATCCTAATAATAATAAGGAGGATAGTAATAGTTAGGGTAGTAATAGTAGTAGTAATAGCAGTAATAGTAGTAGTAGTAAAGAGCCTAGCTCTTTAGATAATAATAAGTAGTAGAGCACAGGTTGCTTACTACTAAGGCGCTCCTAGTATGCTATAGGCTTACCTAGCACTAATAATTTCTTTTCCTTTATTCCTGCAGATACCTTAGGCCTAAGGCTATAATAAATACCTTACTTTGCGTTTACGTTAACTGTGCTCTATATATACTCTACGTAGTCTTATTATACCTATTACACTTAAGGTTTTATATTCCTATACTAGGTCTCCTATATTTTTAAAGTCTAATACTAGAGTCTAGGTATCCTAGGATTTGTTGTAGCCCTTCTAGCGCAGAAGGTACTGTAATTAGTTCTTCCTTCTGCGTTTCCCTAGGATCCTTTCTACTTTCTACACCTCTTCTCCTTCTAGGGTAACTTTAGGTAAGTAGGTGTTATCTTCTTATTAGCCTAGTCTTAGCTTCTAACGTTCTAGTAGTAATACGTAGAATACGTTATAAATCTAATAGAAAGCTAGGAGGAGTAGTTAGTATGCCTACGTTCTAATTGCGCTTTATACCTAGAATAGTCCTATAAATTTCCTAGACAACTTCTTACTTAGTTAGTTTACTAAGTTAATATTTCTAGTGCTAAGTAGGACCTAATCCCCTAGTTAGAATATCTTATTTTTATACTTCTTATTATAGTGTTAGCTCTAATACTCTTATGCTTTTTAAAGGTGTTCCTTTATTACTACACATACACTATATATACATTTTACTCTATTAATAGTATTAGGTACCTCCCTTTCTAGCTAACTATCTATAGGAGGCTCTGTAAGGACAGGGTGTTTACTATAGATAATAAAGAAAGGGGTAGCCTTTATAAACTTATATACAGAGTTATTATAAGCAAACTAGGTAATAGAGAGTAGGTTTAGCTAGTTATTTTGTTCTAAACATGTAAACATGCGTAGGTATTATTCTAGCGTCTAATTCTAGCGTTTAGTTTGCCTATCTGTCTGCAGATAGAAGGCTATACTAAGCCTACGCTTTACCTATAGTTAGTAGCAAATTTCTGTCTAAAACTAGGAAGTAAAGATTACTTCTCTATCTAATACAATACCTTTCTAAATACTAAATTTAAAGATTACTTTAGTAAAGTAAGCCTTAGTAAATTGCTTTGCATTCTAAGTTTTAAGTACTAGTATATAGAGTGCTATCTTTAAAAAGTAATAAACTATTACTAGTATTGTATCAAAAGCGCATCTGCTTTAATTCTTTGCTAGTAGTAGGCTAGTAATAAAGTCTAGTGTTACTTCCTTAAAGATCTTATTTAGAATTAGCAGTAATACGAACTAGCTATACTTGCTATACTTTAGGGCTTTACTCCTCTAGTATATAGCATATATTCTTACATATTCCTAGACGTCTTAGCCTAGTAAGAGCTAGTAGTAGGCTTACTTAATTAGCTTGCGCGTCCTACATGCGCTAAAGTAGCTAGCTATACGCATATTATAGTACTAGAACAGAATTTCTTACCTAATAGCTAGTTCGTTTAGAACGTACGCTCTACTATTATATCTTAGGACTTCCTTTTTATTAAAGCGCTATACCTACGCTTTTCTGCATATTTAAGTACTATCTTCTCTCTCTAAGTCTATAATCTATACTTATATAAAAGCGTCCTCTTACTAAAGCTAGTATAGGGTCTTAGTAAGTAATTAAGCCTCTACTATTACAGGTTTGCTACTAACTAGTACTCTAGCTAGTAAGCGTAGCACGCATAGTGTGCACCCTATAGCGCTAGTAGTAGGGACCTTCCTAGTTCTATAAATATTAGCATTCTGCGTTTTACACGCACCTAACAAGCTTAGCTTATTTATAGCTCCTCCTATACTACTAAGTCTATCTCTTACTAACAATTTGTTCTATAGGGTAGGTAATAATTAGGTTAATACTAAGTTCTCCTATATATAATCTGCCCTCTATAAGGGTCTATCTACAGGGTTAGTTTTCCCTAGTTAATATTCTACCTTAAAATTAAAGCTTATAAGCTCTATTACCTAGTATACTTACCTTAGGCTAAGCTTTTATATAGCGCAGATGCTGCGCAGGTTATTATAGTTACTTAGCACCTAGATAGTATGCTAAGTACCTTCTAGGTAGTGTCTCTACACCTTAAAGCTGTACACTATAGCTAGTAGCTCTAGATTGTATACTTTGTAGTTTAATTTAGCTACCTACAGTTTCCTTAAGATAAAAGCAACTAGGTACTACTTCTTATCTTTAAATAACTAAGAGAGGATTCCTAAGATAGCAAAATTTAAAGCATTAGTCTTAACGCAAATTAGCAGTACAGCGTTAAAGTAATATAGGATAGTTGTACTTAAGAAGCAACTTTTTAGACCTTAGAAAGAGTTCTCTGCAGCTTAAGTCTATTTAAATCTACACTCTCTTTTAAGCAGATCTATAAGAAAGGCTGTCTCCTTAGTATATCTTTAGATAAAACAGTAGTAGAAATTTGCAAATCTAAGGAATAATTAAAGCTCCTTAATACTTATTAGCTGCAGCTATTTAGTAATAGTCTTTACCCTTACAGAATCTGCACAGATACTGCGCGTTCTAATAATAAAACTAAGGAAGTAGACCTCTTTTAATGCAAAAGTGCATTTCTTAAGGTTAATAAACAGTTTAGCCTTCCTTAATAACTTAAGCATAGTACGTACAGTACGCTAGTATATTGTAATATTATTACTACTAGTATAGATAAGGATATTATTAAGATATACTACGCAAATATAATCTAAATACTTAATTAAAGCCTTGTTAATATAGGTCTAAAAGCTAGCAGAGGCGTTATATAACAGATATCGTAAAGTTAACTTTAGTATTATTGCATTTTAACGCTAGCCTATCTAGTATTAGTGCTAAGGGCGAGCGCGTAGCGTATAACTAGCGCTGTAGGCGCGCCTTAGGCACAATAAGTATTATTGTAAATATATAACTAAGCTATCCTTCTACTATTATTCCTAGTATAAAGTAAGTACTATTGCCTATAACTAGAACCTTACATAATAATACTTCTCTTTTGATAGTCTAAGGATAGCTCTAACAACGCATAGGAGTAGCTAGAGAGCATTAACAAAGAAAACACAATAACCCCTAAGCCTACAATATAATAATACTAACAAATTACTTAGAAGCCTTAGCCTAGGTAAGACTATAACAGCGCACGCGTTAAGCGCGCCCTTATTACTAGATAAACGCATCTAAGCTGCAGAACAACAATATAACAAACTTTAGAGGCTATAGCGCCTACAGGCCCTTAAGGTAGAAATTGCTAAACTTAAGAGCTAACGCAGAAGCATTACCCTATTAATAACTAAAGAAACAACTAAGGTTATACCTAAGCCTAAGGACAATAACACCTGTAAGAGGAGCGCAACCTAAGCACTTACGCCTCTATAACTAAGATACTTACTTAGACTAAAAGATCTACTAGAATACAAGGGGAAAACACTTAAGAAATATTATAAGTTTTATTACTCCTGCAAAGTAGCCTTTAGACTACTACTATTAGAATTTAGCTATAATAGAGATAAGGTTCTCTAGGCTATATAGTATATAGTAGGGGAGCTGTAAGAACTATAGTACATACACTATAAGCACACGTTTAAAGCTTACAGAGAAATACTAACCTAGGAATACTTTAAGAACTATATACTTAACTTACTCTCTAATCTAATTAACTATACTCTAGAAGTAGTAACTGCGCACGCTTAGGCTATGTAATAGAAAGACTAGACTGTACAGTTATTTGTAACCTACCTTAAGGTCCTAGAGGACTAACTTACCCCCTACACTAAAGAACAGAGGGTTTAGCACCTCTTCTTAAAGTTGCAGCCTAAAATTTAAAGGGCAATTACTAACTACTATTAGGTCCTAGCAATAAGGGAGGACCTAGTAGCTTTAGGCTCTACGCTTAAGAAGAACTTGTAGTGCGTATTACTAGCGCGTAAGTTATACTAGTAAAGCAAATTTAGCACAAAGCCTAAAGAATACAGACTAATAGAGCAGACCTTAGGTACCTCTACTAATAAGAACCCTAGGGATAGGAATAATGTAACCTGCTTTAAGTACTAGAAGGTAGGCTATTATACTAACAAATATAGGAGCAGTAATCTAAACTAAATACCTATTTGCATTTAATAAACAGGAAAAGGGAGAGCCTTACTAGGAGCCTAGTAATAGTAAGGCGTACCTAGATGTACATCTTACTAGGTATAAAGCGCACCTGCAGCGCTTGTAGGGAGACTACCCTAGAACAAGAGCTATAGGTTATCTTAGACCTCTAGGCTAATATAAGCCTTATTAATTAGCACACTGCTGTAGAAATAAATCTAGAACCTATCTAAGGAGCTAAACTCCTGCAATTAGGATAGATAGGTATATAAAGGTAGAGCACCTACGCTACATATGCGCTCTAGCTCTGCCTTACTAATAATATAGGTGCAGAGCGCATAACACAGACTACTATATATAGTATTAATAAGGAAGAAGCCTAGCTACTATTAGGCAACCTCTTCTTATAATAAGAGTATATCTACTTAGACTGTAGCTTACAAACGTAGCGCTAGGGCTATACTACAGCTAGTATCTAGCTTATTTTAGCTAAGGAAATAGAGGAGACTAAACAGTCCTCTAGCCTATTACTTTTAGGAGTCCTACAGTCTACAGGTATAGACTTAGAATATAATATATATATCTATAAAGTATATATAGTGCAGAATGTATATATTCTAGATATATTATAGGAATACG
>SWKU01000081.1:0-10665 GCA_011058905.1 Curvularia kusanoi
AGTTATCTTATTAACTAATCTTACGCCACTTAACCTAGCCTTAACATTAACTACCACATCAATAGTAATTAGTATGTTAGCCTACTCGCTATCATTATCAGTATTCCCTTCAGCAATAATTTTAATCTCATTCTCATCAGGGACCATAGTGGTGTTTTGCTATTGCGCTATGATAGCTAATTATATCCAAAAATCTTCAAAAAGAGTAATATTTACAGTAACAATGGCCGTATTACTACCACTAGTAATAACAACAAGAAAAGAAATTATGGTAAGAGATAGAATAAACTTAACTAAAAACTTATCCTCCTCAACAATAATTACTACCGCGATACTAATCGTAATCCTAAGAATAATATGTATTAACAAGAGAATGTATAAAAAAGAAAAACCACTAAAAATGTCTTACTAAAAGGTTTTAAGTGTATGCCAAAAATCTTAAAAATACCTCCATCTATACCTTAGATTTCGTCATCTCAACCGTTGGAGTATTACTAAGAGTAGCTTTCTTTACACTTATAGAACGTAAAATTATAGGATTAATACACTATCGTGTAGGGCCTAATAAAGTAGTAGAATGGGGGGTGTCACAACCCATTGCCGATGCCTTAAAATTACTAACTAAAGAGTACCAAAAATTCACTATATCCCGCCTAATAATATATTACCTGGGCCCCCTAATCTCTTTACTTTTAGCTTTATTATATTGAGGCTTCTACGAGTATTCCTACTCATACATCACAGGAAGTATAAAAATTATAGTGATCTTCTCTATTATAAGTCTATCAGCCTATGGGTTTCTATTAACTAGGTGAGGCTCAAACTCTAAATATGCTTTACTAGGAGGGTACCGAACGGTAGCTCAAATTATTTCTTATGAGGTGTGTTTAATATTTTTAGTTTTAATCATATTTTACATCACAAAATGTTACAGAGTAGAAAACATCGCTCTTTCACAAAGAGGTGTGTGATTTATACTGTATTCCCTGCCACTATTTATCACATGAGTAATAATATGTATAGCAGAAAGAAGTCGTACACCTTTTGACCACGCCGAAAGGGAAAGAGAGCTAGTATCAGGGTACAATGTAGAATACGGAGGTGGATTTTTTGTATTAGCGTTCGTGAGAGAATACGGCATAATCATCTTCCTAAGGTTTATCACATCTGTTCTATTCCTAGGTATAAACAATATAATACTAAAGACATTTTTAATCTGTATCGTGTATGTGTGAGTACGATGTGCTTTCCCACGAGTACGTTATGATAAACTAATAATAATATGTTGAAAAAAACTTCTACCCTATAGATTAGCTATGGTAGCCTTATCCTCCTGTTATCTTTCATAGGATTTAGAAGTTTAAGAATATAAACTAACCAAATCCTTTCTAACCCCTACCCCAAAAGCGGTAAATTTTATGTTTTGAAGACATATAGTTTATATTAACTTAGCGCCTTAGAAAGAAAAGAAATAAAGGTAAATTACCCAATAAAAGGTCCTTTCGTACTGAAATATAAATAATTATAACCCTAGATAAAATCCAGTCTGGCTCACACCGACTTTAACTCAGATCATGTAGGTATTCAATAGACGAACAGTCTAACTTTAAAAAGCTTCTACACCCCAAAGTAAACCTAATCCAACATCGAGGTCCCAAACAGTTTTAGTAATAAGAACTAACAAAAACCATTAAGCTGTTATCCCTAGAGTATTTTAGCTAACTTTCTTTAAAAAAAGTTCATAAATAAATAAATTTTTTAATATTTATAAAATTAAATATTTCCCCAACCAAATAATTTAAATTATAAAAATTCTAGGGTCTTTTTGTCTTAGGGCGGAGATTGTTATTTTCAACAAAAATATAATTTCAGAAAAAATTATAATAACTTTTAAAAAGCTCCTTTCATACAAGTTACCAATCAAATAACTAATGATCTCGCTACCTTAGTGTGGAAACCACAGCCATTTACAAAAAGCATGGGGCAGAAGTAACTAGAAATAATCCAGCTAAGATTTTAATAAACAAGTTTAAAAGTAAAAAGTAAAATACATAATTTTTAAAAAACAAATAAAAACAAAATAATAAAAATAAAGAAAACCTACTAATACACTAATTAAAGTAAAATTTATCAATAAATTATAAAAGTAAGCTAAAAATAAAAAAAAGTTATTACACAAAAGTTTACTATTAAAACAAAAGTAACTAAACAATAAAAGCCAAAGGTATGGGGGTTACCCCCAAAAATATAGAACAAACTAGATACCATGAGGAACGTACACGTATCACCACATTAAAAAAGTTTTACTTAATATTAAAATAAAAACAATTTTAAAAATCTCCCCGTTTCTAAAAAGATTAAACAAAAGCATTTCTAGAAGACCTTATACAAAAGGTAAAAACCTAATAAAAACAAATCATCACAGAAAGAAAAAAAAATAAACTATAAAAGATTATAAGTATAAAAACAAAAGTTTAAAAAAAAAGAGTTAAGAAAAAAAATTATTGTAAGTAATTTTATAAAAACTCTAAACAAGAAACACCTTCCAGTATTTCTACTTTGTTACGACTTATCTATCAAAAGAGTGACGGGCGATATGTACTTTCACCAAAAATCCACATCAATAAGAAATTGAATTTCTTATTTACTATCAAATCCAATTTCAAATAAAATTAATTTTATACAAAAAAGTAGCTCATTAAAACCACTTTATAATTTACACATTGACCTGAATTAAAACACTAACGTAAAAAGCAATAACCTGTATGCTAAAACTTAACAGCCGTACATAAAAACAAAAGTGGTGAAATTAAAGGGGGGTTATCAAATTAAATTAACAAGCTCCTCTGCTAGAGTAGTGAACCGCCAGAAGAATTAAGTTTAGAAAAAATAATTTACTACTTTAAAGCAACCTTTAAATAATAGGGTATCTAATCCTAGTTTTTAATTAAATTACTAATCTTCTAAAAAACAAAAACTATTTAAAATTTCACCTAAAAATAAAGAGATTAATAAAAATTATTAGAAATAACAAAATTTAATAAATAGAGTATGACCGCGACTGCTGGCACAAACTTTGTCTTTAAGTCCTATAACATATTTTTTATAAATTAAACTATTAGAAAATTAAAAATAACCCCTATAAAATAATATTTTAAATAAAAAATAAACTTTCATCGAATAGGCCAAAATCAAGACTTCTCATTAACAAAGAGATATTTAAATAAAACTTTATTTGGTTTATAACCTGCCAAAAGCATAGTATGTTTAAAAGACATAAAGATTGTGTATATCTTAAGGCTATTAGCCAGGTAACATAAAAACAAGAGTTTACAGCTCCTATATAAAATTTACCTTATTTCAAGGGTAAATTCTACAACTCCCAAAGCCGTAATCTTATATAGAATAACCCTAGATAACATCTCTAAAGTTTAAAATACATTAGATTGCAAATCTAAAAATAAAAGAGATAAAAGATTCTAGGGGAAGACCCCAATCAAAACTTTCAAAGTTAAGAATAATTAGAAACGACAATAAAAATCTAGAGATTATGAGCCCCTAAGCTTTAAGCTTTAAATTATCGCAAGAATAAATCGTATAGCCATTAAAAAACCAGGTCGAAACTAGTCACTGAAAGCTACCCTGATTAAAGCCACGACAAGATACCTTTGTACCATTCATAAAGAGTAGCTAATAAAACAAGAAGAACTGTGAATCAAATAATGTAAAACATATAAAAAGTAAAAGAATAAAAAAGAGGATAAAAACAAACTAAAAGAATCTCCACATCAAATAAAAGAAATATTAAAGAAATAACAAAAAAAGGTATAGAAAAAGGCACTCCTGTGGGAGTAATAGAGTCAAATCCACACTCAAAAGCAGAACTCCTTTCTTCCTGAGAAAAACTTAATCAATGGGATAAAATGAAAAATAAAAAAATCAATAAAAAAGCAATAAACAAAGAAAAAAGTAGATAATCAAAAAACTTAATAACCCTTAATACTTGTTAATTGGAAATTAACCGTACTTAATATACTAAAGAGTTAAAAAATTATTAGACGCCCCATCAGTAAAAAATAAGATATAAACAGAATCAAACAATATCTACAAAATGTCAATATCAAACAGAACACTCAAAACCAATACTATGAAGAGGACTAATAGTTAAAAAAGAAAAACGAACTAAACAAATCAACAAGAGAACACTCCCAATTAATACATGAAGACCGTGAAAACCTGTACCCATAAAATAAACAGAAGAATAACAAGAACAAGAGAAAGTAAAACTAGCTACATAGTACTCTAAAAGTTGAAAAGAAGTAAAAGTAGCGCCCAATAACACAGTAAGAAACAATGAAATTATACTAGAGTCAAACTCCCCATTTTCTATAGCATGATGAGTCCAAGTTACAGACACACCTGAAGAAACCAAAAGAATAGTATTTAAAAAAGGAATCCCTTTAGGGTCAAAAGGAGTAACCCCAAGAGGAGGTCAAACCCCACCAATCTCCAAAGCAGGGGCCTCAGCTAAGTGTAGATAACCTCAAAACATCCCTAAGAAAAAAAAACATTCTGACAAAATAAAAAGAATTATACCAATCTTAAATCCAGTAGTAACCTCAAAATTATGATTACCTTCATAACACCCCTCACGATGAACATCTCGGCCCCACAAAAAAGAAGAAAACAACAATAAGAGCAAGGAGAATAAAAAATAAGAACAATCAAAAGAACGAACTATGATAATTACACCTAAAGCAAATCTTAAAAATGAAAAGGAAGTAAGAATTGGTCAAGGACTAAGGTCTACTAAGTGAAAAGGATTAAATTTTTTCATTTAAAACACAGACTAATGCTCTCCCTCAGAAATGTATAACATTAACAAAGTAGAAAACACATAAGCCTGAATAACAGAAACACCTAGTTCCATAATTACTAATAAAGATTGAATAAAAGAACCTAAGAATATGAACCTAAAAGAAAGTCTAATTAAAGCCCCACCAATCAAGGATATTAACAAATGACCAGCCATCATATTAGCAGTAAGACGAAAAGTAAGAGCAAGAGGACGAATTAGATTTCTTAAGACCTCTACAATAACTATAAAACTCATAAGCATAACAGGAGTACCTACTGGAATTAAGTGAGCTAAAAAATGCTTCAAAGAACTAACCCAACTAAAAATAATAATACCAATCCAGAAAGAATAAGAAAAAGGCAAAGTAACTAGTATATGAGAAGTAACAGAAAAAATAAAAGGAAATATAGCTAAAAAATTATAAATTCTAATAAGAAGAAAGATAGACCCAATAAAAATGTAACTACCTTTAACAGGGTGTTTAAGAACATAATCTATCTCTTTCTTAACAGAAGAAGTAATAGTAGAAAAAAAATTAAAAAAAGATCCCCTTATTCAAAAAAAAGTAGGTAAAAACAAAACCACAAAAATACAAGTCAATCAAGAAAAAGAGAACAACCTCAAAGAAGGGTCAAAAATAGAAAACAAATTAGTTATTATCATTTAAAAAACCCTACCAAGGTAGAGGGTTTCTATGAGATTTAAAATTTTTAGTATAGACAGAATTGTCAAAAGAAAAAAAAGTAAAATATAAAGAAACAGAAAATACACAGAAAAAAATAAATAAAAAAATTATCAACCAAGGTAAAGGTATTATTTGCGGTAAAATTAAGCTATAAATCTTAGTTACGACAAAACTATATTAAATTTAACTAAAGCTTAACTAAAGTTTATAAGAAGAAGAAAAATTATCCCTAAGAGCATCTAACAAATAGGACTTAGAGACCGCATCATAATCAGAAACAGAACTAATTTTTATACTAATAGGCATAAATGAATGATTAGAACCACAAATCTCAGAGCATTGACCAAAGAATAAACCCACACGAGAAGGGTTAGTGAATAATTGATTAATACGCCCAGGAAGAGCATCTACTTTTAACCCTAAAGAAGGCAAAGCAAAAGAGTGAATTACATCCGTAGAAGTAATAAGAAGACGAGAAGTGGTATCTACTGGTAAAAAAAAATCAGAAGAACAAGTTAATAGACGAGGAACCCCTTCAGAACCGTCTTCAATTATGGAGTCAAACTCATAAGAAGAAAACCTAGTAGAGTTAAGATAAAAAGAAAAGTTTTTATAAAGAGGAACAACATAACTTCAGTATCACTGGTGTGCAACAATCTTAAAACTCAAAACAGGAGATTTGATATCTTCCATTATATAAAGAACCTTCATAGAGGGTAAAACTAAAATAATTAACAAAAAAGCAGGAATCATTGATCAGATAGTTTCAATAAAAGTACCTTCTGACAAAAATTTGTAATATTTAGTACTAAAAAGAAGATAAATCATCACATAAGAAATAAAAATAATAACTCTGAACATAATAGTTATAACATGGTCATGTAAGCAAGATAATTCCCCTATACTTATAGAACTAGAATCTTGAAAACCTAAAACTAATCATCTTGGCATTAAAAACTAAAGAACTATAACAACAACCCCTCTAATAACTTTACAAGACTCAATATTAGTATGGGCAGGAAAAGGGGATTCAATTATAATATCATTCCTTATACTAGAAGAAACAAAAAAAGGTATAGAACGAGTCTCAGAGAAAGATTCTCAAATAATGTAAACAAATAAGATAATAGAAAAAATTGTAACTACACTACCAACCCTAGAAATAGTATTTCAATAGGTAAAAGCATCAGGATAATCAGTATAACGACGAGGCATACCATTTAAACCTAAAAAATGCTGAGGAAAGAAAGTTAAATTAACCCCTAAGAATATAGCCCAAAATTGACCTTTAAGTAAATAAGGATTTATAGTTATACCGTAAGCAAAAGGAAACCAATGGGTAACCCCAGCCATAATAGCAAAAACAGCACCCATAGAAAGTACATAATGAAAATGAGCAACCACATAATAAGTATCATGGAGACTAACATCTAAAGAAGAATTTGAAAGAATCACACCTGTTAAACCACCCACTGTAAAAAGAAAAACAAAACCAATTGACCAATAAAAAGAAGGCCTAAACTCTAGCTTACCCCCAAGTATAGTAGCCAATCACCTAAAGACTTTTACCCCTGTAGGTACAGCAATAATTATAGTAGCAGCAGTAAAATAAGCACGAGTATCAACATCCAGTCCAACAGTAAATATATGATGGGCTCACACAATAAAACCAAGAACACCAATAGAAATTATAGCATAAATCATCCCAAGACTCCCAAAAGGCTCAGTCTTATTTCTGTAAAAACTAACAGTATGGGAAATAATACCAAAACCAGGTAAAATCAAAATATAAACCTCAGGGTGACCAAAAAACCAAAACAAATGTTGATATAGAATAGGATCCCCCCCTCCAATTGGATCAAAAAAAGTAGTGTTAAAATTTCGATCTGTTAATAGTATAGTCAAAGCAGCAGCTAAAACAGGAAGGGAAAAAGCTAATAGAAAAGAAGTAATAAGAACAGACCAAACAAACAAAGGAACGTTTGATCAAAGTATGCCAACAATTTTTATATTAAAAATAGTAACAATAAAATTGATAGCGCCTAAAATAGAAGATACACCAGCAATGTGAAGACTTAAGATACCAAAATCAACAGCAGGGCCACTATGAAAAATACCATTAGAAAGAGGGGGATAAACAGTTCAACCTGTTCCAACCCCAGAACCAACAACAGCAGATCTAATTAAAAGGGATAAGGAAGGAGGTAACAATCAAAAACTTATATTATTCAATCGAGGGTAAGCCATATCTGTAGCACCAATCATAACAGGAACAAGAAGGTTACCAAACCCCCCCATCATAATAGGCATAACTATAAAGAAAATCATAATAAAAGCATGAGCAGTGACAACAGAATTATAATAATCAAAATCTATTATAAAGTCACCAGGTTGGGATAATTCAAAACGAATTAAGCTACTAAAACTAGTACCCAATATACCGGATCAAACACCAAAAATAAAATATAAAGTAGCAATGTCTTTATGATTTGTAGATATTATTCATCGTATAATTTTAATTATAATCTAAGAGGCTTAAACTCTTCGCATTTTTTATGCTAAATTAAAGGTTGGCATAGAAAACTTCAGTGCAAAAGAAATTATTTACCATCCTTAAAAAATTGTAAAAGCAGAATATTGCATAAAATTTAGAATTTTAAGGAAAACTTACAATGAAATGAAAAAATATAATTTAATAATAAGAGACCCTGTCGTAGGGTTTGCCAAAAACGCCTTAATTAATCTACCTGTACCAGCATCAATCTCACTACTATGAAACAAAGGTTTCATAATATCAATAACATTGGTTTTACAAATTATCACAGGATTATTTTTATCTATAAATTATGTACCATCTACAGAGATAGCTTTCGACTCAGTAATCCATATTATACGAGACATTGACAGAGGTTGAATGATACGGTACCTACATATAAACGGGGCATCATTATTCTTCATCTTAATATATGTCCACATCCTACGAGGAATATACTACAACTCACCTATAAAATTCCCAATAGTGTGAGGATCAGGCATTATTCTGTTATTAGCCACAATAGGGGCAGCCTTTATGGGATACGTATTACCATGAGGACAAATATCATTTTGGGGAGCCACAGTAATTACAAGTATAATTTCAGCTATCCCTTATGTAGGCAAAGAAGTAACACAATGACTATGGGGAAACTTCTCAGTATCACAACCCACACTAAACCGATTTTTCTCCCTACATTTTCTAATCCCCCTAGTAATTGTAGCGTTAGTCTTAATTCACCTAATGTTACTCCACAAGACAGGGTCTTCTAACCCTATAGGGACAAACACAGATTATGACAAATTAAAAATATATAAAACCTATTTAGTAAAAGATGTCACATATTTTGTAGTATTAATAGTAATACTAGTAACCTTATGCTTAATAGACCCAAACTTACTAGGAGACGTAGAAAATTTCAATACAGCAAGAATTACAACAACCCCAGCACACATTCAACCAGAGTGGTATTTTTTATTTGCGTACGCTATTTTACGGTCGATCCCATCAAAACTGGGGGGAGTGCTAGCTATAATAGCAGCCATTGTTATCATTGCTGTTCTTACATTAAAAAAGTCATCTAAAAATAATAAATTCAATCCAGTAAAAAAATTAATATTCTGAGTATTTCTA
Source organism: Curvularia kusanoi (assembly GCA_011058905.1). Classification (NCBI taxonomy): domain Eukaryota; kingdom Fungi; phylum Ascomycota; class Dothideomycetes; order Pleosporales; family Pleosporaceae; genus Curvularia; species Curvularia kusanoi. Next base: position 9,211 of record SWKU01000081.1, read on the forward strand.
GTAACAGCCACTCTACTAACATGAATCGGAGCAAACCCTGTAGAACCCCCATTCAGAGAAATTGGACAAGTGTTAACAACCATTTACTTTACAGTAGTAGTAATACTTTAAAGAATTTCCCCCTATAGTTTAAAATTGAACATAACCTTTTCGAAGTTAAAGAAAAAGGGGTATTATTGTAGTATTAGCTATTTCCACAATTCTTGGTTGCTCATCAACTAATTGACTAACTATCTGAATTATATTAGAAGTGAATGTGCTAGCTATATGCAGAATTTTAGCATCAAACTCAAAATCTATAAAAAAAAGAGAAACACCAACATTTATATATTACCTAATTCAAGTAATACTTTCAATCGTGATCGTAACTTGAGTGTTTTATAGAATAAAAGAAAACTATGTGACTAACCTAATTGTGACGATAGCTATCGTAAGAAAAATAGGAATATGACCAATACATGGGTGGTATATAAAATTAATCTCAAGACTAGAAATAAAACAAATATCGATAATAATTATTATAACATGGCAAAAAATTCTACCAATTGTACTAGTGACAACGATTCAAACAAGACAAATATTACAAACTATGATACTAATTATAGTAGTGGGAACAATTTTAAGATCTCTAGCTCGACTAAATCAAAAATTCGAAATAAAAAAAATTATAGCAATTTCTTCGATAAATAACAACTCATGGATTATAGTAAGAAGACTAGTGTCAATAAGTTGTATATTCTCATTCCTGTCTATCTATTCAATAACCTTAGTATTAACACTAGGATTAATAGAAAAAATAAGAATAAAATCAAAAAGACTAATAAAAAACTTTTGACTAAACACTATAATAGTGGGGAATATTTCAGGGCTACCTCCACTAGCACTATTCTGAGCAAAAATCTTAGTAATCAAAGCAACAATAAAAAGAGAAATACCGTCTGAAATAGCCCTAACACTTATAGTATCGGCTTGTCTTTTAATATATCACTATTTATGAATAACCATCAACGAGACAATGAGAACACCGGAAAAATCACAAATAACAACAAAAAGAAGAAAAGAAAAAATAACCATGATTATAGTGATTAAGATAAGGGCAGTAAGAGCTGGTATATTCATAAGTTCAGGTTTAACCAAAAGGATTTATCTTGATAGGGTAAAATATTAAAAACCTGAGGATGGGAGAAAGTGTAAAGCACATTAGCCTTTGAAGCTAAAAGTCTCGTTCCAAAGCAGTAAAGGAGACTTCTAATCACCTAATCCCACACAAGGGTTGCTTTAATAATATAGGTTTAAAACCTCTTTTTATAAAAAGAGGTTTATATGGTTTTAAACCTATAATAATTATTTATATATAGTATAATCTATATATATAATTATTTATATATTATAATATAAGTATATATACATATTTATATGTATACATATATATATATATATATATATATATATGCA